>OX387637.1:0-25000 GCA_947568825.1 Sphinx pinastri | reverse complement strand
CGTGCCCCGTGAACACCTGCGTCAGTATCGGATCCAGGACGATCCGCCTTACGACCCTGTGCGCCTCGACAGCGTTCGGAAAGAACAGCTTCGTTACCGAAGCAGTCTCTCCGTCCGCGTATCTCCGGCTCCATTCGTCAATCGAGTCCTTTCGGATCTGTCGTTTGACGAATGAAACCGGACACTTGTCGTAGTGCGCACGGGTCTTCAAGTGCTGTGCGGCATCTTTAGCGAGCCGATCCGCCCTCTCGTTTCCCTCCAACCCCACGTGCGCCTTGACCCAGAAAATATCAATTTTCTGGGCGCGTTTCTCGGCGATTTTCAATAACTTTTTTATCTCAAACGCTAGGGGGTGGAGGGAATCACCTCTGGTGACGACTTCGAGAGCGGACCTGGCATCACTGAAAATGCCGCACGCAGGAAGCCCGCTGCGGAGCACCTCCACCACGGCTTCCCGAAGGGCGAGAAGTTCCGCCTGGTAGACGGAGCAGTACGGCTCCAGCCGCAATTTTCGGGTACTCGTCTCGGCAGCGCCGTTCCATATGGACAGCGCCGCTCCGACTTTCCCGTCAATCTTGCTTCCGTCGGTGAAGATACTAAGACCCTCACCGACGTGCTGGGCCAGTTCTGCCCCGTCCGCCAAGCATTGGAAGGTCCCGTTCCCCCGTTCCGCCGGGTGCTCCAAGTTGACGAAGGCCACAGGTGCCTCCATCTCTCGGTCTCCTACTACCTCGCAGGAGTGCCCCTTCTTGACCTCATAAAGGAGTGCAGTTTCCCGCACCCTTATGTCAAGAGGGAGCACTCCCGCCAGCAGCAGGGCCGAGTTGAGAGAGACAGTCCTGTAGGCCTTCGTCATCTTCTGTGCGAAACTGCGCTGGATGGCTCCGAGCTGCTTCCTTACACCCAGCTTACGGCTGGCTGGAGCCCATGCGCTTGCGGCATACAAGATCACGGGCTCCACCGCAGCCGTGTAGATCGTCCTGATCACATCGGGTCCCAACCCCCACTGGACCTTGGCCGACCTTGCGAGCACTTTGTATAGGCCTATGGCCTTGGCGCACGCCTGCGTCACGTGACCGTTAAAGGTCAGTTTTCGGTCTATTGTTAGGCCGAGCAGCTTTATCTCGTTGGAGAGACCAATGTCGACTCCGCCCATGCGCAGGATCGGGGTGTCGTACTTTAGCTTGTTAGTTATAAGCATCGCCTGAGTTTTTTGTGGTGCAAACTTCAGCTTATTTCTGACACCCCAATCCCGCACATAGGCTAGTGCCGCATTGGCCTGCTTCTGCGCTTCTCCTGTGGAACCCCCATCAAACACCAGGACGACATCGTCAGCAAAAGCTTGACAATAGTCGCCCCGGTGCTCGAGCCCCTGTAAAAGGGGGTCGAGGAGGAGGTTCCACAGGATTGGCCCCCCAATAGAACCTTGAACACAACCTTTAACGGTCCTGCGCGCTGACTCGGCACCCGCGTATCGGACCCTGACCATCCGATCATCTAGATAGCTGGCGACCATCCTTCTGATGTTTGGTGGGCAGCGTTCTTCCGCCAATCGGACCTTTATAGCCGGCCACCAGGCGCTATCGAAGGCTCCCTCTATGTCCAGTGATATCATAATCAGGACTTTCTTCTGTCGAAGCTTAGTCCTGACATGATTCACCAGGTCGTAGAGGGAGTCCTCGGTGCCCCTTTGTGGCATAAAGCCGTATTGGCGGTGGCTCATCCTCGGAAGGATGTGCCACTTTAGCCTACCCACCAGCATCTTTTCCAAGATCTTTCCCATCACTGGCAACAGTCCTATCGGCCGGTGTGCCTTGGGAACCGAGTAATCATCCTTACCCGGTTTCCGCAGCACAACGACCGTGGCCTCTTTCCAAATCTTCGGAAAGTAGGCCAATTCTAGGCACTTGTTAGCCAGTGATAGGAAAGATTCCGGATCTTGGGCGATCGCCTGCGAACAGATATCGGAGGTCAGGCCGTCCGACCCGGGTGCCTTCTTTGGATTGAAGGTCACCAGCGCCGCCTCGAGCTCCCTCAGCGTGAACGGTGGGTCATGTACCTCACCATGGACCCAGTCATTCACGCGTGAGGCAAGCTCTCTGGTGCGCCGGTGATCTTCGTTATCCTCCTCGTGAGGGTCGTCTGGGTAGAAGGTCTCAGCAAGGTATCTTGCCGATTCCTCCTGACCCAGGGTTTGCCCGTCCCTCACGAGTGGCGCGTCCTCGTGCCGTTTGGTCAGCCTGCCCATTACTCGATATATCCCATCCCACAGTCCTTCCTTGGTTTGCGTTCCACAGAACTCCTTCCAACTCTGAGTCTGGGCGTCTCTTGCCAATTTCTCATAGGCCTCCTTGGCCTCTTTGTATGCCCGGATGACGCACGCCTTCCGTACAGGTGCCGCCCATCGGATGCGGCGTTTCCGTCGCATCATCTCGCGTTTGGACCCTTCGAGCTCCTTTGACCACCAAGGGATCGCATATTTTGTGTTTGGGTTCTTTTTTGGAATATTTTCATCACTAACTTTTATTACAGTTCCTGTGTATTTTTCTATTATCATTTCTAATTTATCTATATTTCCTAATTTGTCTATTTCTATGTTGTTTATGTTTTGTTCTCTAGTATACTTTTTAAATTTTTTACCAAATTCCACCCAGTTTGCCTTCTTTGTGTTGTATTTCCTAGTTGTACTTTTGATTGCGATCCCTTGGTCTTTCTGTAGTGTCATTTCGAAAGTGATGGTGTTGTGGTCGGAGCTCGTCAGGTCCTCCTCGACCTTCCAGTTCCGGATTCGGTCCACGAGATCAACCGAACAGGCGGTGACATCCACCTGGCTGGAGTAGGCCCTATCACCTCGCACGGTGAAGAACGTTGGCGTATCGCCTTCGTTCAACACGTGGAGACTGGCCTCGTCCAGCCAACCGGACACCTCCTCTCCTCTTCGGTCGATCTCCCGGCTCCACCATAGACTCTTAGCATTGGAGTCCCCTCCGACTAGCAGGCGCCCCGGACCCAGGCTGCAACAGACGCCCCTCAGGTGATCGAGGTATTGTTCTACCGGCTTCTCGGGTTCGAAGTAGTACGAGACCACCACCATCTCCCAGGCGCTGGTACGGATTTTCACCACAACAATATTAGTCGTGGTGAATTGGGGGCAGATCAAGGCATCCAAGTCTACGTCGTAGACAACTATGGCTGCCTTGGCCCGCCCCCCTTCCCGTTCCGCGCACTGGAAGATCCTGGCGGCCCCGTAGTTCTTCACCCGACCGGTGCCCCCGACATACGGCTCCTGGATCAATGCGAAGGCCAATCTCCTCTCGGATGCCATCGACATAAATTCATTCGTCGCGATTGCGCTCCTTTGGAGATTGGCCTGCGCCACCAGGTATGGCTGCATGCTGGGGGCTGCGTCTGTAGCTGTCCGGCCCAGGGCATTGGGGACCACCTTAGCAATAGGCTATGGCGGATCTGGCTAGCGCGTCCCACCGCTTCCTTACTGGGCAGTCCACACTAAAGGCGTTGTGCCCCGTCTCGGCGATCTTCGCCTTCAGGCAGTTGCAGCACGTTGGTGCTGCAGCCGCCATCCAGTCGGGACACTCCGCCCTCAGGTGTGGCCCGCCACAGTGGCTACAGGCATCCAGAGTGCCTCGGCAGAACCGTCTCCCGTGACCGTAGCCCAAACACCGTGAGCATTGAACCAAGGGAGACTGGTCCTCAACCCTGACTCTCTGGATATCTACGTGGATCGCGCCAGCCTCCGTGAACCTCTTCCAGATCTGCGGCGACACCTGGAGAATGACATGCGTCATCAGCGGGTTCCGGGCTCTCCTCTTGTACCTTATTTCAATCCGGTCCGCGTCTTTTTGGATCTGTGTGAGGAGGTGGCTATTCTGGGCCCTTATTGCACCCAGAATCTCTGCATCGGAGTGGCATTTGAGCACATCTCTTACGATGACCAGGGGGTCTTTATTTTTGATATCGGTCACATTTAGGACCTTTCCTTCTCTTCTGATTCTCTCCTTGACCTTTGCCATCTCTTCCTTGTTCTCAAAACCCATTATCACCTTCCTTTCCTTTGCTTTTCTTATCCTATCTATTTTGAATCCCTCTTCTTTAGCATTTACTACCTTTCTTATTCTATCAACCACCTGGTCTCCTGTTTCTTCCTCATCCTGCGAACTTATTACTATAGAGTGTAGCGCCGTAGTCTTTTCTGCTGTAGGTTTGGGTGAACCGGCAGCTACACTCGCGTACGTCCTGGCCTTTTCTAGTTCTTCTCTGTGCTTTTGCACCTCCTCGCTCATCTTCCTCATCTCTGCTTTGCTTTCTTGCAACATCTGCCCATGCTCCTCCAGCCTTTTTAGGAGTTCTGTACCCAATTTGTCCCGGTCTTCTTTCCCTAGTCCTTTGCCTGCTATGTCCAACGTTTCCGCCTTCGTCATCTCTTCCTTTTCCAACTCCTTCCCTTTACCTCCTTCGGCGGTCCGCCCTCTGTAGGGCTTGCCCTCCTCGGCGTCTTTTACCAGCCTGTAAAGTCGCTCCGCTGCCTCGATGACTTCGACCTTAATTTCGGTCTTGAGATTCCGGCTGTTGTTAATTTGCAGCCGGGCCTTCAGAAGGCACGCCTTAGCTTCGGCCGTCCTGTTCAGGTAGGCAGTACTCCCCTTTTTGGGAGAGTCCTGCCTGTCAGAACCTGTCTCCGGCATGGGTTGGCTCTTGGCTGTGCCCTTCCGTTCTGCTGATGCTGCGGATGCTGCAGATGTCGTTAGTGCTGTTGAAGTCATCGGTGCTGCGGTGCTCCTTTTCGGCGCGGTTGTAAGTGAAGCGGCCCTGGTTTCGGGCACTGCATCGAGCCGTGACTCGATGCTGCGCCTCACCTGGGCCACTGACTGGCTCCGAGAGGGACCCGCTCCAGCAGGGGCTCCTGCGTCAACGTCACGTTTAGGTGGGGAGAGGAGCTTCTTTACGGGTGTGTGGAAGCTAGGCATGTTGGTTGTAGATAGGGGGTCCTCGTCACAATATAAAATGCTTCGTGGGTGTAAAGGATCCACGAAGTGGTCACTGTCCGGTACTTGATGTTACGGTACTCCGGGTACCGGTCGTTACTTTAAAACAGAAATATCGTATCGTACAGAGGGTGTACAGAATGTCAACAATCGACGATATCGATCAACGATGTCAATTTGTATGTATATGTATGTTTATATGTAAAGCGTCTATTTATAATATATATATAAGTCCAATTTATTTATTGGTAGTCGATATTTTGTTGAATTATCTTTTATCCATTTCTTTCAATGTATTCTTATGTCTAATTTCCTTTTTGTTTCAGGTCTGTGGCAGTTCTAACGGCGCTTGGTGCAGCAGTAATTATGTGGTAAGTATAATTCAAGTTTGATTAGTTTATGTAATGTAAGGTTTATGGGCTTTCGTGACGGTATAGCCGAGCACTACTTCGTCAAAAAAGACAAAAGGGTGGGTGTGGGGGGCAATTTTTCGCCGGAGCGCGACGTGCGATACGCCGTTGGACGCGTCTCGGTTGGACGCGTCTCGGCGAGTACTTCAACAGTATATAAGCAGACTATGTACGGTTGATACAAAAATTTGCAACCGTCAGCAAAACAGTGTAAAAGTTAAAAATTTGGAAAAAATTTAGTGGTGGGGATGACAAAAATATATTAAACGGTAAGTAACAACAAAATGCTACACAACGATGTGCCACACTAGATAGTTTTCATACAAATTTTCTAAGAAATCAGACAAACTAAGACCGGTTAGGTTAGGTTAGGTTAGGTTAGGTTAGGTTAGGTTAGGTTAGGTTAGGTTAGGTTAGGTTAGGTTAGGTTAGGTTAGGTTAGGTTAGGTTAGGTTAGGTTAGGTTAGGTTAGGTTAGGTTAGGTTAGGTTAGGTTAGGTTAGGTTAGGTTAGGTTAGGTTAGGTTAGGTTAGGTTAGGTTAGGTTAGGTTAGGTTAGGTTAGGTTAGGTTAGGTTAGGTTAGGTTAGGTTAGGTTAGGTTAGGTTAGGTTAGGTTAGGTTAGGTTAGGTTAGGTTAGGTTAGGTTAGGTTAGGTTAGGTTAGGTTAGGTTAGGTTAGGTTAGGTTAGGTTAGGTTAGGTTAGGTTAGGTTAGGTTAGGTTAGGTTAGGTTAGGTTAGGTTAGGTTAGGTTAGGTTAGGTTAGGTTAGGTTAGGTTAGGTTAGGTTAGGTTAGGTTAGGTTAGGTTAGGTTAGGTTAGGTTAGGTTAGGTTAGGTTAGGTTAGGTTAGGTTAGGTTAGGTTAGGTTAGGTTAGGTTAGGTTAGGTTAGGTTAGGTTAGGTTAGGTTAGGTTAGGTTAGGTTAGGTTAGGTTAGGTTAGGTTAGGTTAGGTTAGGTTAGGTTAGGTTAGGTTAGGTTAGGTTAGGTTAGGTTAGGTTAGGTTAGGTTAGGTTAGGTTAGGTTAGGTTAGGTTAGGTTAGGTTAGGTTAGGTTAGGTTAGGTTAGGTTAGGTTAGGTTAGGTTAGGTTAGGTTAGGTTAGGTTAGGTTAGGTTAGGTTAGGTTAGGTTAGGTTAGGTTAGGTTAGGTTAGGTTAGGTTAGGTTAGGTTAGGTTAGGTTAGGTTAGGTTAGGTTAGGTTAGGTTAGGTTAGGTTAGGTTAGGTTAGGTTAGGTTAGGTTAGGTTAGGTTAGGTTAGGTTAGGTTAGGTTAGGTTAGGTTAGGTTAGGTTAGGTTAGGTTAGGTTAGGTTAGGTTAGGTTAGGTTAGGTTAGGTTAGGTTAGGTTAGGTTAGGTTAGGTTAGGTTAGGTTAGGTTAGGTTAGGTTAGGTTAGGTTAGGTTAGGTTAGGTTTTTTTTTTTTTTTTTTTTTTTTATTAGTGGGCCTCTTCGCCCCACTCCTGGTCCCCCTATCCAGGACAAGGGATTTTTTATATGATCTTTAATTTTTAACATTTTATATTTATACATTTTTAAACTTATTATTTTACTGTTCTTACTTGCTATCATAACTACTTTCTTATACCTATTTTCTATAATTCTTAATTGCAATTTCTTAGGTTACTCTTATATCTTATGTCTATTTACTTATCTAGTACATATGTTCTTATGCTCTATCTTATTACTAGTCTTATATAATAATTATTATATAGCTAGTAATTATTCCTACTTATTTCTATTATTTACCTTAATTACTATGTTCTTACAATATTTTATAAACTTATGTACTATGGTTTTATCTAAAATTATCTTAGGTATACTGTCTAATGTTAACTTTACATCTATTTCTAATTCTATATCATATCTTTCTTTGGCATGTATGGGACAACCGAGTAGGAGGTGTGGGACCGTCTCCTCAACGTCAGGGTCACACAAGCACGCCGGGCTCTCCTTGCACTTGAACCGGTACAAGTACTCAGAGAACCCGCCGTGCCCAGTGAACACCTGCGTAAGGACAGGATCCAGGACGATCCACCTGACGACCTTGTGCGCCTCGACGGCGTCCGGAAAGAACAGCTTCGTCACCGAAGCCGTCTCTCCGTCCGCGTATCTCCGGCTCCATTCGTCAATCGATTCCTGTCGGATCTGACGCTTGACGAATGAAACCGGACACTTGTCGTAATGCGCACGGGTCTTCAGATGCTGTGCGGCCTCTTTAGCGAGCACGTCCGCTCTCTCGTTTCCCTCCAACCCCACGTGTGCCTTCACCCAGAAAAATTTAATTTTCTGGGTGCGTTGCTCGGCTACTTTTAACATTTTATTTATTTCGAACGCTATGGGGTGGAGAGAATCACCTCTGGTGATGACGTCGAGAGCAGACCTGGCATCGCTAAAGATGCCGCACGTAGGAAGCCCGCTTCGGAGCGCCTCCTCCACGGCTTTCCGGAGGGCGAGAAGCTCCGCCTGGTAGACGGAGCAGTACGGCTCCAGCCGCAATTTTCTGGTACTCGTCTCCGCGGCGCCGTTCCATATGGACAGCGCCGCTCCGACTTTCCCATCAATTTTGCTTCCGTCGGTGAAGATGCTAAGACCCTCACCGACGTGCTGGGCCAGTTCTGCCCCGTCCACCAAGCATTCAAACGTCCCGCTCCTCCGTTCCGCCGGGTGGTCCAAACTGGCGAAGGCTACAGGCGCCTCTATCTCCCGATCACCTACCACTCGCTGAGAGTACCCCCTCTTGACCTCGTAGAGGAGTGCGGTTTCCCTCACTCTTATGTCAAGGGGGAGTATCCCCGCGAGCAGTAGGGTCGAGTTGAGAGAGGCGGTCCTGTATGCCTTCGTCAGCTTCTGCGCAAAGCTGCGCTGGATCGCTCCGAGCTGCTTCCTGATGCCTAGTTTCTGGCTAGCGGGAGCCCACGCGCTGGTCGCGTAGAGGATGACGGGCTCAACCGCTGCCGTATAGATCGTCCTGATAACCTCCGGTCCCAGCCCCCACTGGACTTTGGCTGACCTTGCGAGCATTTTGTAAAGGTTTGCGGCCTTCCCGCAAGCCTGCGTCACGTGACTGTTAAAGGTTAGTTTCCGGTCTATTGTCAGGCCAAGCAACTTTATTTCGTTGGACAGGCCAATGTCAACGCCGCCCATGCGCAGGATTGGGGTGTCGTACTTTAACTTATTGGTTATCACCATCGCCTTGGTTTTGTTTGGCGCAAACCTCAGCTTATTTCGGACACCCCAATCCCGCACACAGGCTAGTGCCGCATTGGCCTGTCTTTGTGCTTCTCCCGTGGAACCCCCGTCAAACACCAGGACGACATCGTCAGCAAAAGCTTGACAATAGTCGCCCCGGCGCTCGAGCCCCTTTAACAGGGGATCGAGGAGGAGGTTCCATAGGATTGGCCCTCCGATAGACCCCTGAACGCAACCCTTAACAGTCCGCTTCGCAGCTTCGGCCCCCGCGTACCGAAGCCTGACCATCCGATCATCCAAGTAGCTGGCGACCATCCTTCTGATGTTTGGTGGGCAGCTTTCTTCCGCCAACCGGACTTTTATGGCCGGCCACCAGGCGCTATCGAAGGCTCCCTCTATGTCCAGCGATATCATAATTATGACTCGCTTTTCTAAAAGTTTCGCCCTAATATGTTTCATCAGGTCATAGAGGGAGTCTTCGGTGCCCCTTTGTGGCATAAATCCGTATTGGCGGTGGCTCATCCTCGAGAGGAGGTGCCATTTCAGCCTACCCACCAGCATCTTTTCCAGGATCTTTCCCAGCACTGGCAACAATCCTATCGGCCGGTGTGCCTTGGGAACCGAGTAATCGTCCTTACCCGGTTTCCGCAGCACAACGACCGTGGCCTCCTTCCAGATCTTTGGGAAGTAGGCCAATTCTAGGCACTTGTTAGCCAGTGCTAGGAAGGACTCCGGATCTTGGGTGATCGCCTGCGTACAGATGTCGGATGTCAGGCCGTCAGAACCGGGCGCCTTTTTCGGGTTGAAGGTCACCAGCGCCGCAGTGAGCTCCCGCGACGTGAACGGTGGGTCATGTACCTCACCATGGACCCAGTCGTTCACTCGCGAGGCAAGCTCCCTGGTGCGCCGGTGATCCTCATTGTCCTCCTCGTCAGGGTCGTCCGGGTAGAAGGTCTCGGCAAGAAATCTTGCCGATTCCTCCTGACCCAGGGTTTTCCCGTCCCTGACGAGTGGCTGGTCTTCATGCCGCTTGGTCAGCCTGCCCATCACTCGGTAAATCCCATCCCATACCCCTTCTTTATCCTGTTTACTACAAAACTCTTTCCAGCTTTTAACCTGTGCTGTCCTCGCTTCATTTTCGTATTCTTCCTTTGCTGTCTTATATTCCCTAATCACCTTTTCTTTCCTTACAGGAGCTGCCCATCGGATTCTTCGTTTCCTTCTCATCATTTCTCTCTTTAGTCTTTCGAGTTCGCCGGACCACCACGGTAAGTTGAATTTGGTATTATTTTTCTTCTTAGGTATAGTTTCCTCACTTGTTCTATTTATTATTTCTGTGTATTTTATTATTTTGTGCTCCAACTCTACTATTGTATTTACTTTATCTATCTCTATTTTGTTTATTTTGTTCTCTTCTGTTAGGTGTTTAATTTTATTTCCAAATTCTCTCCAGTTAGCTTTTCGAGTATTAAATTTTCTTGTAGTCCTATTAATTTTGATGCCCTTTTCTCTTTTAATGTTTAAGTCAAACGTGATGGTATTGTGGTCCGAACTCGTCAGATCCTCTCTGACTCGCCAGTTTCCTATTTTATCCAAGAGGTCGACCGAACAGGCCGTGATGTCCACCTGGCTGGAGTACGCCCTTCCCCCTCTTACGGTGAAGAAAGTCGGCGTATTGCCTTCATTCAGCACTTGGAGCCCGGCTTCATCCAGCCAACCGGACACCAGCTCTCCTCTCCGGTCGATCTCCTGGCTCCACCATAGACTCTTTGCATTGGCGTCTCCACCAATTAATAGGCTCCTCGAGCCCAGCCGCCTTTCTATTTTCCTCAGGTGTTCGAGGTATACGTCTATTGGCTGGTCCGGTTCGAAGTATATCGAGACCATCACGATCTCCCAGGCGCTCGAGCGGATTCTCACCACAACGATATTCGTTGTGGTGAACTCTGGGCAGATCAAGGCATCCACGTCTTCATCAAAGACTGCAATGGCTGCCTTGACCTGGCCACCCTCCTGCTCCGCGCTTTGGAAAATCCTGACGGTCCCGTAACCCTTCATCCGGCCAGTCCCTCCGATGTACGGCTCCTGAATTAGGGCCGCGGCCAACCTTTTTTCAACAGCCCACGCCATCAACTCTTGCGTGGCTAAGTTTTTTCTTTGAAGGTTGGCCTGCGCCATCAGGTATGGCCTTCCATCGGAGTCAGACATTGTCGGGCTCGGTGCTGTGGAGACCACCTCAGCAATACGCTATGGTGGAGCGAGCTAACGAGTCCCATTTTTTGCGTATCGGGCAGTCCTGACTGAATGCGTTGTGTTTCGTGTCTGCCATTTTGGCCTTTTGGCAATTACAGCATGTTGGTAGCTCGGCTGCCATCCAGTCAGGACATTCGGCCCTTAGATGAGGGCCCCCGCAATGACTGCAGACATCCAGGGCACTACGGCAGAATCGCTTTCCGTGACCATAGCCCAGGCAACGTGAGCACTGGACTAATGGTGACTGGTCTGCAACTCTGACCCTCTGAATGTCTACATGCACCGCGCCGGCCTCCGTAAGGATTCCCCAGATTTGCGGTGAAACTCTGAGGACAATATGCGCCATCAATGGGTTCCGTGCTCTTCTCCTATATTTTACCTCCATAATTTCATCCTCTTTCCTTATCCTATCCAGTAAATTCCTATTTTGCATCCTTAAAGCCTTTGTTATCTCTTCGTTTGAGTGGCAGTTTAGAACGTCCTTCAGAACGATGAGTGGGTCCTTATTTTTAACTTCCTCCACATTCAAATTTCCAGCTTTGTTTATCTTATCTTTTACTTTCGTCAGCTCTTGTCTATCCTGAAATCCTACTATCACTTTCCTTTCTTTTCCTTTCCTGATGTTATCTACCCTGATTCCTTCCTCTGCCGCGTTAACCACTTTCCTTAATTTTTCAACCACTTCATCGCCCGTTTCTTGCTCGTCCCTTGATGTCACTACTATGGAGTGTAGCGCCGTAGCCACACTCGGTGGTTTCCCATTCTGCGGGCCGGCTGCTACACTCGCATAGGTCCTTTGTTTCTTCCACTCCTCTGCTTCTCTGGTGATTAATTCGTTAATCTTTTCAATTTCCTTCTTGTTCTCCTTTAGTAGTTTCGTGTTTTCTTCTAATTTTTCCATAATTTCCTTCTGTTCCTCTCTTTCCCTTCTGGTTTTGTCCTCTTTCGATATGGTCTCTCCTTCCTCATCTTTTCTTTGTTCTCCTGTCCTATTCCTTTGTGTCTCTTTTCCCTTATATAGTCTCCCCTCTTCCGCGTCCTTCACTAATTTATATAAACGTTCTGTGGCGTTTATCACCTCCGTCTTTATTTCGGTTTTTAAATTCCGACTATTGCTGATCTGAAGCTTCGTCTTGATGAGACAAGCCTTCGCCTCAGCCGTCCTGCTCGTATATTCAGCTTCTTTTATTGGAGACTTATCAATAGTCGTCATGTCAACATGTATGACGGGTTTCTTTGCCATAGTGGTCGTTCCGAGGATTCCAGGCTTCTGTTTCGCGAGCCCGGCAGACCTAGGTTCAGCTGTACAATCCAGCTTTGTCTCAATACTCCGCCGGGCTTGCGCAACAGTTGTCCTGCTCGTTTCCTGCGAGCTGGCCTCTGGGGATTTGGACGCCACTCTGCTGCCATCCTTAGCTGGTGTGCGGAACATTTTGACAGGGGGAGCTTGTCGCTGCTAGGGGGCGCTTGTCAATCAACTGTACGCCAAGTGTAAATGGCTCGGTCGTATAGATACTGTCGATTCACAGATAATAAAATAAAAATAAAAAGTTAGAATAAAATATCACTAAAAAGATTATATTTAGTCTAGCTAAAAGTCAAGGTCACTATATATGGTTACATTAGGTGCATACAAGCACGGTAAGTCAATAAGCTAAAATATGTCTAATTTTTACTTTTTCTTTTTCAGGTGAATAGCCGTCCGGGATCGCGAAGCGTCGCAGGATAGGGTATGTATCCTTCCAGGTAAGTGTACAATATTTAAAAAGCTTTTCAGCGAGTAAGTGTGGCCCTTAGATATATAGTACTTTGGATTTTTGAGTTTGACTATATATGGCTTTCGTGACGGTATAGCCACACCTTACCTCGTCAAAAAAGACAAAAGGGTGGGTGTGGGGGGCAATTTTTTGCCGGAGCGCGACGTACGATACGTCTTTGGACGCGTCTCGGCGAGTACTTCACAAATACCGAATAAAGTGAGGTACGGTTGGTACAAAAAATTTTCACCGTCAGCAAAAGTAAGGAAATTAACGAAATTTGGAAGAAATTGGGGGGGGAAAATATCAAAAATATGGGCAACGGTAAGTATTTATAAAACGCTATTAAATGATGTGCCACACTAATATGTTTTCATACAGAAATTTTTCAAAATTAGACGGTTAGGTTAGGTTAGGTTAGGTTAGGTTAGGTTAGGTTAGGTTAGGTTAGGTTAGGTTAGGTTAGGTTAGGTTAGGTTAGGTTAGGTTAGGTTAGGTTAGGTTAGGTTAGGTTAGGTTAGGTTAGGTTAGGTTAGGTTAGGTTAGGTTAGGTTAGGTTAGGTTAGGTTAGGTTAGGTTAGGTTAGGTTAGGTTAGGTTAGGTTAGGTTAGGTTAGGTTAGGTTAGGTTAGGTTAGGTTAGGTTAGGTTAGGTTAGGTTAGGTTAGGTTAGGTTAGGTTAGGTTAGGTTAGGTTAGGTTAGGTTAGGTTAGGTTAGGTTAGGTTAGGTTAGGTTAGGTTAGGTTAGGTTAGGTTAGGTTAGGTTAGGTTAGGTTAGGTTAGGTTAGGTTAGGTTAGGTTAGGTTAGGTTAGGTTAGGTTAGGTTAGGTTAGGTTAGGTTAGGTTAGGTTAGGTTAGGTTAGGTTAGGTTAGGTTAGGTTAGGTTAGGTTAGGTTAGGTTAGGTTAGGTTAGGTTAGGTTAGGTTAGGTTAGGTTAGGTTAGGTTAGGTTAGGTTAGGTTAGGTTAGGTTAGGTTAGGTTAGGTTAGGTTAGGTTAGGTTAGGTTAGGTTAGGTTAGGTTAGGTTAGGTTAGGTTAGGTTAGGTTAGGTTAGGTTAGGTTAGGTTAGGTTAGGTTAGGTTAGGTTAGGTTAGGTTAGGTTAGGTTAGGTTAGGTTAGGTTAGGTTAGGTTAGGTTAGGTTAGGTTAGGTTAGGTTAGGTTAGGTTAGGTTAGGTTAGGTTAGGTTAGGTTAGGTTAGGTTAGGTTAGGTTAGGTTAGGTTAGGTTAGGTTAGGTTAGGTTAGGTTAGGTTAGGTTAGGTTAGGTTAGGTTAGGTTAGGTTAGGTTAGGTTAGGTTAGGTTAGGTTAGGTTAGGTTAGGTTAGGTTAGGTTAGGTTAGGTTAGGTTAGGTTAGGTTAGGTTAGGTTAGGTTAGGTTAGGTTAGGTTAGGTTAGGTTAGGTTAGGTTAGGTTAGGTTAGGTTAGGTTAGGTTAGGTTAGGTTAGGTTAGGTTAGGTTAGGTTAGGTTAGGTTAGGTTAGGTTAGGTTAGGTTAGGTTAGGTTAGGTTAGGTTAGGTTAGGTTAGGTTAGGTTAGGTTAGGTTAGGTTAGGTTAGGTTAGGTTAGGTTAGGTTAGGTTAGGTTAGGTTAGGTTAGGTTAGGTTAGGTTAGGTTAGGTTAGGTTAGGTTAGGTTAGGTTAGGTTAGGTTAGGTTAGGTTAGGTTAGGTTAGGTTAGGTTAGGTTAGGTTAGGTTAGGTTAGGTTAGGTTAGGTTAGGTTAGGTTAGGTTAGGTTAGGTTAGGTTAGGTTAGGTTAGGTTAGGTTAGGTTAGGTTAGGTTAGGTTAGGTTAGGTTAGGTTAGGTTAGGTTAGGTTAGGTTAGGTTAGGTTAGGTTAGGTTAGGTTAGGTTAGGTTAGGTTAGGTTAGGTTAGGTTAGGTTAGGTTAGGTTAGGTTAGGTTAGGTTAGGTTAGGTTAGGTTAGGTTAGGTTAGGTTAGGTTAGGTTAGGTTAGGTTAGGTTAGGTTAGGTTAGGTTAGGTTAGGTTAGGTTAGGTTAGGTTAGGTTAGGTTAGGTTAGGTTAGGTTAGGTTAGGTTAGGTTAGGTTAGGTTAGGTTAGGTTAGGTTAGGTTAGGTTAGGTTAGGTTAGGTTAGGTTAGGTTAGGTTAGGTTAGGTTAGGTTAGGTTAGGTTAGGTTAGGTTAGGTTAGGTTAGGTTAGGTTAGGTTAGGTTAGGTTAGGTTAGGTTAGGTTAGGTTAGGTTAGGTTAGGTTAGGTTAGGTTAGGTTAGGTTAGGTTAGGTTAGGTTAGGTTAGGTTAGGTTAGGTTAGGTTAGGTTAGGTTAGGTTAGGTTAGGTTAGGTTAGGTTAGGTTAGGTTAGGTTAGGTTAGGTTAGGTTAGGTTAGGTTAGGTTAGGTTAGGTTAGGTTAGGTTAGGTTAGGTTAGGTTAGGTTAGGTTAGGTTAGGTTAGGTTAGGTTAGGTTAGGTTAGGTTAGGTTAGGTTAGGTTAGGTTAGGTTAGGTTAGGTTAGGTTAGGTTAGGTTAGGTTAGGTTAGGTTAGGTTAGGTTAGGTTAGGTTAGGTTAGGTTAGGTTAGGTTAGGTTAGGTTAGGTTAGGTTAGGTTAGGTTAGGTTAGGTTAGGTTAGGTTAGGTTAGGTTAGGTTAGGTTAGGTTAGGTTAGGTTAGGTTAGGTTAGGTTAGGTTAGGTTAGGTTAGGTTAGGTTAGGTTAGGTTAGGTTAGGTTAGGTTAGGTTAGGTTAGGTTAGGTTAGGTTAGGTTAGGTTAGGTTAGGTTAGGTTAGGTTAGGTTAGGTTAGGTTAGGTTAGGTTAGGTTAGGTTAGGTTAGGTTAGGTTAGGTTAGGTTAGGTTAGGTTAGGTTAGGTTAGGTTAGGTTAGGTTAGGTTAGGTTAGGTTAGGTTAGGTTAGGTTAGGTTAGGTTAGGTTAGGTTAGGTTAGGTTAGGTTAGGTTAGGTTAGGTTAGGTTAGGTTAGGTTAGGTTAGGTTAGGTTAGGTTAGGTTAGGTTAGGTTAGGTTAGGTTAGGTTAGGTTAGGTTAGGTTAGGTTAGGTTAGGTTAGGTTAGGTTAGGTTAGGTTAGGTTAGGTTAGGTTAGGTTAGGTTAGGTTAGGTTAGGTTAGGTTAGGTTAGGTTAGGTTAGGTTAGGTTAGGTTAGGTTAGGTTAGGTTAGGTTAGGTTAGGTTAGGTTAGGTTAGGTTAGGTTAGGTTAGGTTAGGTTAGGTTAGGTTAGGTTAGGTTAGGTTAGGTTAGGTTAGGTTAGGTTAGGTTAGGTTAGGTTAGGTTAGGTTAGGTTAGGTTAGGTTAGGTTAGGTTAGGTTAGGTTAGGTTAGGTTAGGTTAGGTTAGGTTAGGTTAGGTTAGGTTAGGTTAGGTTAGGTTAGGTTAGGTTAGGTTAGGTTAGGTTAGGTTAGGTTAGGTTAGGTTAGGTTAGGTTAGGTTAGGTTAGGTTAGGTTAGGTTAGGTTAGGTTAGGTTAGGTTAGGTTAGGTTAGGTTAGGTTAGGTTAGGTTAGGTTAGGTTAGGTTAGGTTAGGTTAGGTTAGGTTAGGTTAGGTTAGGTTAGGTTAGGTTAGGTTAGGTTAGGTTAGGTTAGGTTAGGTTAGGTTAGGTTAGGTTAGGTTAGGTTAGGTTAGGTTAGGTTAGGTTAGGTTAGGTTAGGTTAGGTTAGGTTAGGTTAGGTTAGGTTAGGTTAGGTTAGGTTAGGTTAGGTTAGGTTAGGTTAGGTTAGGTTAGGTTAGGTTAGGTTAGGTTAGGTTAGGTTAGGTTAGGTTAGGTTAGGTTAGGTTAGGTTAGGTTAGGTTAGGTTAGGTTAGGTTAGGTTAGGTTAGGTTAGGTTAGGTTAGGTTAGGTTAGGTTAGGTTAGGTTAGGTTAGGTTAGGTTAGGTTAGGTTAGGTTAGGTTAGGTTAGGTTAGGTTAGGTTAGGTTAGGTTAGGTTAGGTTAGGTTAGGTTAGGTTAGGTTAGGTTAGGTTAGGTTAGGTTAGGTTAGGTTAGGTTAGGTTAGGTTAGGTTAGGTTAGGTTAGGTTAGGTTAGGTTAGGTTAGGTTAGGTTAGGTTAGGTTAGGTTAGGTTAGGTTAGGTTAGGTTAGGTTAGGTTAGGTTAGGTTAGGTTAGGTTAGGTTAGGTTAGGTTAGGTTAGGTTAGGTTAGGTTAGGTTAGGTTAGGTTAGGTTAGGTTAGGTTAGGTTAGGTTAGGTTAGGTTAGGTTAGGTTAGGTTAGGTTAGGTTAGGTTAGGTTAGGTTAGGTTAGGTTAGGTTAGGTTAGGTTAGGTTAGGTTAGGTTAGGTTAGGTTAGGTTAGGTTAGGTTAGGTTAGGTTAGGTTAGGTTAGGTTAGGTTAGGTTAGGTTAGGTTAGGTTAGGTTAGGTTAGGTTAGGTTAGGTTAGGTTAGGTTAGGTTAGGTTAGGTTAGGTTAGGTTAGGTTAGGTTAGGTTAGGTTAGGTTAGGTTAGGTTAGGTTAGGTTAGGTTAGGTTAGGTTAGGTTAGGTTAGGTTAGGTTAGGTTAGGTTAGGTTAGGTTAGGTTAGGTTAGGTTAGGTTAGGTTAGGTTAGGTTAGGTTAGGTTAGGTTAGGTTAGGTTAGGTTAGGTTAGGTTAGGTTAGGTTAGGTTAGGTTAGGTTAGGTTAGGTTAGGTTAGGTTAGGTTAGGTTAGGTTAGGTTAGGTTAGGTTAGGTTAGGTTAGGTTAGGTTAGGTTAGGTTAGGTTAGGTTAGGTTAGGTTAGGTTAGGTTAGGTTAGGTTAGGTTAGGTTAGGTTAGGTTAGGTTAGGTTAGGTTAGGTTAGGTTAGGTTAGGTTAGGTTAGGTTAGGTTAGGTTAGGTTAGGTTAGGTTAGGTTAGGTTAGGTTAGGTTAGGTTAGGTTAGGT
Source organism: Sphinx pinastri (assembly GCA_947568825.1). Lineage (NCBI taxonomy): Eukaryota > Metazoa > Arthropoda > Insecta > Lepidoptera > Sphingidae > Sphinx > Sphinx pinastri. Next base: position 7,593 of record OX387637.1, on the reverse strand, counting down.
TAGGTTAGGTTAGGTTAGGTTAGGTTAGGTTAGGTTAGGTTAGGTTAGGTTAGGTTAGGTTAGGTTAGGTTAGGTTAGGTTAGGTTAGGTTAGGTTAGGTTAGGTTAGGTTAGGTTAGGTTAGGTTAGGTTAGGTTAGGTTAGGTTAGGTTAGGTTAGGTTAGGTTAGGTTAGGTTAGGTTAGGTTAGGTTAGGTTAGGTTAGGTTAGGTTAGGTTAGGTTAGGTTAGGTTAGGTTAGGTTAGGTTAGGTTAGGTTAGGTTAGGTTAGGTTAGGTTAGGTTAGGTTAGGTTAGGTTAGGTTAGGTTAGGTTAGGTTAGGTTAGGTTAGGTTAGGTTAGGTTAGGTTAGGTTAGGTTAGGTTAGGTTAGGTTAGGTTAGGTTAGGTTAGGTTAGGTTAGGTTAGGTTAGGTTAGGTTAGGTTAGGTTAGGTTAGGTTAGGTTAGGTTAGGTTAGGTTAGGTTAGGTTAGGTTAGGTTAGGTTAGGTTAGGTTAGGTTAGGTTAGGTTAGGTTAGGTTAGGTTAGGTTAGGTTAGGTTAGGTTAGGTTAGGTTAGGTTAGGTTAGGTTAGGTTAGGTTAGGTTAGGTTAGGTTAGGTTAGGTTAGGTTAGGTTAGGTTAGGTTAGGTTAGGTTAGGTTAGGTTAGGTTAGGTTAGGTTAGGTTAGGTTAGGTTAGGTTAGGTTAGGTTAGGTTAGGTTAGGTTAGGTTAGGTTAGGTTAGGTTAGGTTAGGTTAGGTTAGGTTAGGTTAGGTTAGGTTAGGTTAGGTTAGGTTAGGTTAGGTTAGGTTAGGTTAGGTTAGGTTAGGTTAGGTTAGGTTAGGTTAGGTTAGGTTAGGTTAGGTTAGGTTAGGTTAGGTTAGGTTAGGTTAGGTTAGGTTAGGTTAGGTTAGGTTAGGTTAGGTTAGGTTAGGTTAGGTTAGGTTAGGTTAGGTTAGGTTAGGTTAGGTTAGGTTAGGTTAGGTTAGGTTAGGTTAGGTTAGGTTAGGTTAGGTTAGGTTAGGTTAGGTTAGGTTAGGTTAGGTTAGGTTAGGTTAGGTTAGGTTAGGTTAGGTTAGGTTAGGTTAGGTTAGGTTAGGTTAGGTTAGGTTAGGTTAGGTTAGGTTAGGTTAGGTTAGGTTAGGTTAGGTTAGGTTAGGTTAGGTTAGGTTAGGTTAGGTTAGGTTAGGTTAGGTTAGGTTAGGTTAGGTTAGGTTAGGTTAGGTTAGGTTAGGTTAGGTTAGGTTAGGTTAGGTTAGGTTAGGTTAGGTTAGGTTAGGTTAGGTTAGGTTAGGTTAGGTTAGGTTAGGTTAGGTTAGGTTAGGTTAGGTTAGGTTAGGTTAGGTTAGGTTAGGTTAGGTTAGGTTAGGTTAGGTTAGGTTAGGTTAGGTTAGGTTAGGTTAGGTTAGGTTAGGTTAGGTTAGGTTAGGTTAGGTTAGGTTAGGTTAGGTTAGGTTAGGTTAGGTTAGGTTAGGTTAGGTTAGGTTAGGTTAGGTTAGGTTAGGTTAGGTTAGGTTAGGTTAGGTTAGGTTAGGTTAGGTTAGGTTAGGTTAGGTTAGGTTAGGTTAGGTTAGGTTAGGTTAGGTTAGGTTAGGTTAGGTTAGGTTAGGTTAGGTTAGGTTAGGTTAGGTTAGGTTAGGTTAGGTTAGGTTAGGTTAGGTTAGGTTAGGTTAGGTTAGGTTAGGTTAGGTTAGGTTAGGTTAGGTTAGGTTAGGTTAGGTTAGGTTAGGTTAGGTTAGGTTAGGTTAGGTTAGGTTAGGTTAGGTTAGGTTAGGTTAGGTTAGGTTAGGTTAGGTTAGGTTAGGTTAGGTTAGGTTAGGTTAGGTTAGGTTAGGTTAGGTTAGGTTAGGTTAGGTTAGGTTAGGTTAGGTTAGGTTAGGTTAGGTTAGGTTAGGTTAGGTTAGGTTAGGTTAGGTTAGGTTAGGTTAGGTTAGGTTAGGTTAGGTTAGGTTAGGTTAGGTTAGGTTAGGTTAGGTTAGGTTAGGTTAGGTTAGGTTAGGTTAGGTTAGGTTAGGTTAGGTTAGGTTAGGTTAGGTTAGGTTAGGTTAGGTTAGGTTAGGTTAGGTTAGGTTAGGTTAGGTTAGGTTAGGTTAGGTTAGGTTAGGTTAGGTTAGGTTAGGTTAGGTTAGGTTAGGTTAGGTTAGGTTAGGTTAGGTTAGGTTAGGTTAGGTTAGGTTAGGTTAGGTTAGGTTAGGTTAGGTTAGGTTAGGTTAGGTTAGGTTAGGTTAGGTTAGGTTAGGTTAGGTTAGGTTAGGTTAGGTTAGGTTAGGTTAGGTTAGGTTAGGTTAGGTTAGGTTAGGTTAGGTTAGGTTAGGTTAGGTTAGGTTAGGTTAGGTTAGGTTAGGTTAGGTTAGGTTAGGTTAGGTTAGGTTAGGTTAGGTTAGGTTAGGTTAGGTTAGGTTAGGTTAGGTTAGGTTAGGTTAGGTTAGGTTAGGTTAGGTTAGGTTAGGTTAGGTTAGGTTAGGTTAGGTTAGGTTAGGTTAGGTTAGGTTAGGTTAGGTTAGGTTAGGTTAGGTTAGGTTAGGTTAGGTTAGGTTAGGTTAGGTTAGGTTAGGTTAGGTTAGGTTAGGTTAGGTTAGGTTAGGTTAGGTTAGGTTAGGTTAGGTTAGGTTAGGTTAGGTTAGGTTAGGTTAGGTTAGGTTAGGTTAGGTTAGGTTAGGTTAGGTTAGGTTAGGTTAGGTTAGGTTAGGTTAGGTTAGGTTAGGTTAGGTTAGGTTAGGTTAGGTTAGGTTAGGTTAGGTTAGGTTAGGTTAGGTTAGGTTAGGTTAGGTTAGGTTAGGTTAGGTTAGGTTAGGTTAGGTTAGGTTAGGTTAGGTTAGGTTAGGTTAGGTTAGGTTAGGTTAGGTTAGGTTAGGTTAGGTTAGGTTAGGTTAGGTTAGGTTAGGTTAGGTTAGGTTAGGTTAGGTTAGGTTAGGTTAGGTTAGGTTAGGTTAGGTTAGGTTAGGTTAGGTTAGGTTAGGTTAGGTTAGGTTAGGTTAGGTTAGGTTAGGTTAGGTTAGGTTAGGTTAGGTTAGGTTAGGTTAGGTTAGGTTAGGTTAGGTTAGGTTAGGTTAGGTTAGGTTAGGTTAGGTTAGGTTAGGTTAGGTTAGGTTAGGTTAGGTTAGGTTAGGTTAGGTTAGGTTAGGTTAGGTTAGGTTAGGTTAGGTTAGGTTAGGTTAGGTTAGGTTAGGTTAGGTTAGGTTAGGTTAGGTTAGGTTAGGTTAGGTTAGGTTAGGTTAGGTTAGGTTAGGTTAGGTTAGGTTAGGTTAGGTTAGGTTAGGTTAGGTTAGGTTAGGTTAGGTTAGGTTAGGTTAGGTTAGGTTAGGTTAGGTTAGGTTAGGTTAGGTTAGGTTAGGTTAGGTTAGGTTAGGTTAGGTTAGGTTAGGTTAGGTTAGGTTAGGTTAGGTTAGGTTAGGTTAGGTTAGGTTAGGTTAGGTTAGGTTAGGTTAGGTTAGGTTAGGTTAGGTTAGGTTAGGTTAGGTTAGGTTAGGTTAGGTTAGGTTAGGTTAGGTTAGGTTAGGTTAGGTTAGGTTAGGTTAGGTTAGGTTAGGTTAGGTTAGGTTAGGTTAGGTTAGGTTAGGTTAGGTTAGGTTAGGTTAGGTTAGGTTAGGTTAGGTTAGGTTAGGTTAGGTTAGGTTAGGTTAGGTTAGGTTAGGTTAGGTTAGGTTAGGTTAGGTTAGGTTAGGTTAGGTTAGGTTAGGTTAGGTTAGGTTAGGTTAGGTTAGGTTAGGTTAGGTTAGGTTAGGTTAGGTTAGGTTAGGTTAGGTTAGGTTAGGTTAGGTTAGGTTAGGTTAGGTTAGGTTAGGTTAGGTTAGGTTAGGTTAGGTTAGGTTAGGTTAGGTTAGGTTAGGTTAGGTTAGGTTAGGTTAGGTTAGGTTAGGTTAGGTTAGGTTAGGTTAGGTTAGGTTAGGTTAGGTTAGGTTAGGTTAGGTTAGGTTAGGTTAGGTTAGGTTAGGTTAGGTTAGGTTAGGTTAGGTTAGGTTAGGTTAGGTTAGGTTAGGTTAGGTTAGGTTAGGTTAGGTTAGGTTAGGTTAGGTTAGGTTAGGTTAGGTTAGGTTAGGTTAGGTTAGGTTAGGTTAGGTTAGGTTAGGTTAGGTTAGGTTAGGTTAGGTTAGGTTAGGTTAGGTTAGGTTAGGTTAGGTTAGGTTAGGTTAGGTTAGGTTAGGTTAGGTTAGGTTAGGTTAGGTTAGGTTAGGTTAGGTTAGGTTAGGTTAGGTTAGGTTAGGTTAGGTTAGGTTAGGTTAGGTTAGGTTAGGTTAGGTTAGGTTAGGTTAGGTTAGGTTAGGTTAGGTTAGGTTAGGTTAGGTTAGGTTAGGTTAGGTTAGGTTAGGTTAGGTTAGGTTAGGTTAGGTTAGGTTAGGTTAGGTTAGGTTAGGTTAGGTTAGGTTAGGTTAGGTTAGGTTAGGTTAGGTTAGGTTAGGTTAGGTTAGGTTAGGTTAGGTTAGGTTAGGTTAGGTTAGGTTAGGTTAGGTTAGGTTAGGTTAGGTTAGGTTAGGTTAGGTTAGGTTAGGTTAGGTTAGGTTAGGTTAGGTTAGGTTAGGTTAGGTTAGGTTAGGTTAGGTTAGGTTAGGTTAGGTTAGGTTAGGTTAGGTTAGGTTAGGTTAGGTTAGGTTAGGTTAGGTTAGGTTAGGTTAGGTTAGGTTAGGTTAGGTTAGGTTAGGTTAGGTTAGGTTAGGTTAGGTTAGGTTAGGTTAGGTTAGGTTAGGTTAGGTTAGGTTAGGTTAGGTTAGGTTAGGTTAGGTTAGGTTAGGTTAGGTTAGGTTAGGTTAGGTTAGGTTAGGTTAGGTTAGGTTAGGTTAGGTTAGGTTAGGTTAGGTTAGGTTAGGTTAGGTTAGGTTAGGTTAGGTTAGGTTAGGTTAGGTTAGGTTAGGTTAGGTTAGGTTAGGTTAGGTTAGGTTAGGTTAGGTTAGGTTAGGTTAGGTTAGGTTAGGTTAGGTTAGGTTAGGTTAGGTTAGGTTAGGTTAGGTTAGGTTAGGTTAGGTTAGGTTAGGTTAGGTTAGGTTAGGTTAGGTTAGGTTAGGTTAGGTTAGGTTAGGTTAGGTTAGGTTAGGTTAGGTTAGGTTAGGTTAGGTTAGGTTAGGTTAGGTTAGGTTAGGTTAGGTTAGGTTAGGTTAGGTTAGGTTAGGTTAGGTTAGGTTAGGTTAGGTTAGGTTAGGTTAGGTTAGGTTAGGTTAGGTTAGGTTAGGTTAGGTTAGGTTAGGTTAGGTTAGGTTAGGTTAGGTTAGGTTAGGTTAGGTTAGGTTAGGTTAGGTTAGGTTAGGTTAGGTTAGGTTAGGTTAGGTTAGGTTAGGTTAGGTTAGGTTAGGTTAGGTTAGGTTAGGTTAGGTTAGGTTAGGTTAGGTTAGGTTAGGTTAGGTTAGGTTAGGTTAGGTTAGGTTAGGTTAGGTTAGGTTAGGTTAGGTTAGGTTAGGTTAGGTTAGGTTAGGTTAGGTTAGGTTAGGTTAGGTTAGGTTAGGTTAGGTTAGGTTAGGTTAGGTTAGGTTAGGTTAGGTTAGGTTAGGTTAGGTTAGGTTAGGTTAGGTTAGGTTAGGTTAGGTTAGGTTAGGTTAGGTTAGGTTAGGTTAGGTTAGGTTAGGTTAGGTTAGGTTAGGTTAGGTTAGGTTAGGTTAGGTTAGGTTAGGTTAGGTTAGGTTAGGTTAGGTTAGGTTAGGTTAGGTTAGGTTAGGTTAGGTTAGGTTAGGTTAGGTTAGGTTAGGTTAGGTTAGGTTAGGTTAGGTTAGGTTAGGTTAGGTTAGGTTAGGTTAGGTTAGGTTAGGTTAGGTTAGGTTAGGTTAGGTTAGGTTAGGTTAGGTTAGGTTAGGTTAGGTTAGGTTAGGTTAGGTTAGGTTAGGTTAGGTTAGGTTAGGTTAGGTTAGGTTAGGTTAGGTTAGGTTAGGTTAGGTTAGGTTAGGTTAGGTTAGGTTAGGTTAGGTTAGGTTAGGTTAGGTTAGGTTAGGTTAGGTTAGGTTAGGTTAGGTTAGGTTAGGTTAGGTTAGGTTAGGTTAGGTTAGGTTAGGTTAGGTTAGGTTAGGTTAGGTTAGGTTAGGTTAGGTTAGAGGTTAGGTTAGGTTAGGTTAGGTTAGGTTAGGTTAGGTTAGGTTAGGTTAGGTTAGGTTAGGTTAGGTTAGGTTAGGTTAGGTTAGGTTAGGTTAGGTTAGGTTAGGTTAGGTTAGGTTAGGTTAGGTTAGGTTAGGTTAGGTTAGGTTAGGTTAGGTTAGGTTAGGTTAGGTTAGGTTAGGTTAGGTTAGGTTAGGTTAGGTTAGGTTAGGTTAGGTTAGGTTAGGTTAGGTTAGGTTAGGTTAGGTTAGGTTAGGTTAGGTTAGGTTAGGTTAGGTTAGGTTAGGTTAGGTTAGGTTAGGTTAGGTTAGGTTAGGTTAGGTTAGGTTAGGTTAGGTTAGGTTAGGTTAGGTTAGGTTAGGTTAGGTTAGGTTAGGTTAGGTTAGGTTAGGTTAGGTTAGGTTAGGTTAGGTTAGGTTAGGTTAGGTTAGGTTAGGTTAGGTTAGGTTAGGTTAGGTTAGGTTAGGTTAGGTTAGGTTAGGTTAGGTTAGGTTAGGTTAGGTTAGGTTAGGTTAGGTTAGGTTAGGTTAGGTTAGGTTAGGTTAGGTTAGGTTAGGTTAGGTTAGGTTAGGTTAGGTTAGGTTAGGTTAGGTTAGGTTAGGTTAGGTTAGGTTAGGTTAGGTTAGGTTAGGTTAGGTTAGGTTAGGTTAGGTTAGGTTAGGTTAGGTTAGGTTAGGTTAGGTTAGGTTAGGTTAGGTTAGGTTAGGTTAGGTTAGGTTAGGTTAGGTTAGGTTAGGTTAGGTTAGGTTAGGTTAGGTTAGGTTAGGTTAGGTTAGGTTAGGTTAGGTTAGGTTAGGTTAGGTTAGGTTAGGTTAGGTTAGGTTAGGTTAGGTTAGGTTAGGTTAGGTTAGGTTAGGTTAGGTTAGGTTAGGTTAGGTTAGGTTAGGTTAGGTTAGGTTAGGTTAGGTTAGGTTAGGTTAGGTTAGGTTAGGTTAGGTTAGGTTAGGTTAGGTTAGGTTAGGTTAGGTTAGGTTAGGTTAGGTTAGGTTAGGTTAGGTTAGGTTAGGTTAGGTTAGGTTAGGTTAGGTTAGGTTAGGTTAGGTTAGGTTAGGTTAGGTTAGGTTAGGTTAGGTTAGGTTAGGTTAGGTTAGGTTAGGTTAGGTTAGGTTAGGTTAGGTTAGGTTAGGTTAGGTTAGGTTAGGTTAGGTTAGGTTAGGTTAGGTTAGGTTAGGTTAGGTTAGGTTAGGTTAGGTTAGGTTAGGTTAGGTTAGGTTAGGTTAGGTTAGGTTAGGTTAGGTTAGGTTAGGTTAGGTTAGGTTAGGTTAGGTTAGGTTAGGTTAGGTTAGGTTAGGTTAGGTTAGGTTAGGTTAGGTTAGGTTAGGTTAGGTTAGGTTAGGTTAGGTTAGGTTAGGTTAGGTTAGGTTAGGTTAGGTTAGGTTAGGTTAGGTTAGGTTAGGTTAGGTTAGGTTAGGTTAGGTTAGGTTAGGTTAGGTTAGGTTAGGTTAGGTTAGGTTAGGTTAGGTTAGGTTAGGTTAGGTTAGGTTAGGTTAGGTTAGGTTAGGTTAGGTTAGGTTAGGTTAGGTTAGGTTAGGTTAGGTTAGGTTAGGTTAGGTTAGGTTAGGTTAGGTTAGGTTAGGTTAGGTTAGGTTAGGTTAGGTTAGGTT
>OX387636.1:14857500-14861527 GCA_947568825.1 Sphinx pinastri | reverse complement strand
CCTAACCTAACCTAACCTAACCTAACCTAACCTAACCTAACCTAACCTAACCTAACCTAACCTAACCTAACCTAACCTAACCTAACCTAACCTAACCTAACCTAACCTAACCTAACCTAACCTAACCTAACCTAACCTAACCTAACCTAACCTAACCTAACCTAACCTAACCTAACCTAACCTAACCTAACCTAACCTAACCTAACCTAACCTAACCTAACCTAACCTAACCTAACCTAACCTAACCTAACCTAACCTAACCTAACCTAACCTAACCTAACCTAACCTAACCTAACCTAACCTAACCTAACCTAACCTAACCTAACCTAACCTAACCTAACCTAACCTAACCTAACCTAACCTAACCTAACCTAACCTAACCTAACCTAACCTAACCTAACCTAACCTAACCTAACCTAACCTAACCTAACCTAACCTAACCTAACCTAACCTAACCTAACCTAACCTAACCTAACCTAACCTAACCTAACCTAACCTAACCTAACCTAACCTAACCTAACCTAACCTAACCTAACCTAACCTAACCTAACCTAACCTAACCTAACCTAACCTAACCTAACCTAACCTAACCTAACCTAACCTAACCTAACCTAACCTAACCTAACCTAACCTAACCTAACCTAACCTAACCTAACCTAACCTAACCTAACCTAACCTAACCTAACCTAACCTAACCTAACCTAACCTAACCTAACCTAACCTAACCTAACCTAACCTAACCTAACCTAACCTAACCTAACCTAACCTAACCTAACCTAACCTAACCTAACCTAACCTAACCTAACCTAACCTAACCTAACCTAACCTAACCTAACCTAACCTAACCTAACCTAACCTAACCTAACCTAACCTAACCTAACCTAACCTAACCTAACCTAACCTAACCTAACCTAACCTAACCTAACCTAACCTAACCTAACCTAACCTAACCTAACCTAACCTAACCTAACCTAACCTAACCTAACCTAACCTAACCTAACCTAACCTAACCTAACCTAACCTAACCTAACCTAACCTAACCTAACCTAACCTAACCTAACCTAACCTAACCTAACCTAACCTAACCTAACCTAACCTAACCTAACCTAACCTAACCTAACCTAACCTAACCTAACCTAACCTAACCTAACCTAACCTAACCTAACCTAACCTAACCTAACCTAACCTAACCTAACCTAACCTAACCTAACCTAACCTAACCTAACCTAACCTAACCTAACCTAACCTAACCTAACCTAACCTAACCTAACCTAACCTAACCTAACCTAACCTAACCTAACCTAACCTAACCTAACCTAACCTAACCTAACCTAACCTAACCTAACCTAACCTAACCTAACCTAACCTAACCTAACCTAACCTAACCTAACCTAACCTAACCTAACCTAACCTAACCTAACCTAACCTAACCTAACCTAACCTAACCTAACCTAACCTAACCTAACCTAACCTAACCTAACCTAACCTAACCTAACCTAACCTAACCTAACCTAACCTAACCTAACCTAACCTAACCTAACCTAACCTAACCTAACCTAACCTAACCTAACCTAACCTAACCTAACCTAACCTAACCTAACCTAACCTAACCTAACCTAACCTAACCTAACCTAACCTAACCTAACCTAACCTAACCTAACCTAACCTAACCTAACCTAACCTAACCTAACCTAACCTAACCTAACCTAACCTAACCTAACCTAACCTAACCTAACCTAACCTAACCTAACCTAACCTAACCTAACCTAACCTAACCTAACCTAACCTAACCTAACCTAACCTAACCTAACCTAACCTAACCTAACCTAACCTAACCTAACCTAACCTAACCTAACCTAACCTAACCTAACCTAACCTAACCTAACCTAACCTAACCTAACCTAACCTAACCTAACCTAACCTAACCTAACCTAACCTAACCTAACCTAACCTAACCTAACCTAACCTAACCTAACCTAACCTAACCTAACCTAACCTAACCTAACCTAACCTAACCTAACCTAACCTAACCTAACCTAACCTAACCTAACCTAACCTAACCTAACCTAACCTAACCTAACCTAACCTAACCTAACCTAACCTAACCTAACCTAACCTAACCTAACCTAACCTAACCTAACCTAACCTAACCTAACCTAACCTAACCTAACCTAACCTAACCTAACCTAACCTAACCTAACCTAACCTAACCTAACCTAACCTAACCTAACCTAACCTAACCTAACCTAACCTAACCTAACCTAACCTAACCTAACCTAACCTAACCTAACCTAACCTAACCTAACCTAACCTAACCTAACCTAACCTAACCTAACCTAACCTAACCTAACCTAACCTAACCTAACCTAACCTAACCTAACCTAACCTAACCTAACCTAACCTAACCTAACCTAACCTAACCTAACCTAACCTAACCTAACCTAACCTAACCTAACCTAACCTAACCTAACCTAACCTAACCTAACCTAACCTAACCTAACCTAACCTAACCTAACCTAACCTAACCTAACCTAACCTAACCTAACCTAACCTAACCTAACCTAACCTAACCTAACCTAACCTAACCTAACCTAACCTAACCTAACCTAACCTAACCTAACCTAACCTAACCTAACCTAACCTAACCTAACCTAACCTAACCTAACCTAACCTAACCTAACCTAACCTAACCTAACCTAACCTAACCTAACCTAACCTAACCTAACCTAACCTAACCTAACCTAACCTAACCTAACCTAACCTAACCTAACCTAACCTAACCTAACCTAACCTAACCTAACCTAACCTAACCTAACCTAACCTAACCTAACCTAACCTAACCTAACCTAACCTAACCTAACCTAACCTAACCTAACCTAACCTAACCTAACCTAACCTAACCTAACCTAACCTAACCTAACCTAACCTAACCTAACCTAACCTAACCTAACCTAACCTAACCTAACCTAACCTAACCTAACCTAACCTAACCTAACCTAACCTAACCTAACCTAACCTAACCTAACCTAACCTAACCTAACCTAACCTAACCTAACCTAACCTAACCTAACCTAACCTAACCTAACCTAACCTAACCTAACCTAACCTAACCTAACCTAACCTAACCTAACCTAACCTAACCTAACCTAACCTAACCTAACCTAACCTAACCTAACCTAACCTAACCTAACCTAACCTAACCTAACCTAACCTAACCTAACCTAACCTAACCTAACCTAACCTAACCTAACCTAACCTAACCTAACCTAACCTAACCTAACCTAACCTAACCTAACCTAACCTAACCTAACCTAACCTAACCTAACCTAACCTAACCTAACCTAACCTAACCTAACCTAACCTAACCTAACCTAACCTAACCTAACCTAACCTAACCTAACCTAACCTAACCTAACCTAACCTAACCTAACCTAACCTAACCTAACCTAACCTAACCTAACCTAACCTAACCTAACCTAACCTAACCTAACCTAACCTAACCTAACCTAACCTAACCTAACCTAACCTAACCTAACCTAACCTAACCTAACCTAACCTAACCTAACCTAACCTAACCTAACCTAACCTAACCTAACCTAACCTAACCTAACCTAACCTAACCTAACCTAACCTAACCTAACCTAACCTAACCTAACCTAACCTAACCTAACCTAACCTAACCTAACCTAACCTAACCTAACCTAACCTAACCTAACCTAACCTAACCTAACCTAACCTAACCTAACCTAACCTAACCTAACCTAACCTAACCTAACCTAACCTAACCTAACCTAACCTAACCTAACCTAACCTAACCTAACCTAACCTAACCTAACCTAACCTAACCTAACCTAACCTAACCTAACCTAACCTAACCTAACCTAACCTAACCTAACCTAACCTAACCTAACCTAACCTAACCTAACCTAACCTAACCTAACCTAACCTAACCTAACCTAACCTAACCTAACCTAACCTAACCTAACCTAACCTAACCTAACCTAACCTAACCTAACCTAACCTAACC